>JAJGBQ010000007.1:2377500-2380000 GCA_022457065.1 Curvularia sp. ZM96 | reverse complement strand
ATCGAACTTTGAAATAGCCAAAAGTAGCCAATAATACTAGAAAATCGATTAGAATACTAATAGTAGAGCTTAGAGTAACGTATTGATAGTTTTGGCAAAATTCGAATTTTGGCACCAGCTAGTAACTTAGGATTTTTTTTCACCAAGTCCAACTGCACCAGCTAGTAACTTTGGAAAATTTTCAACTATGGCTGATTTTGGCTATTAAATCTAATTTTGAAATAACTAAAAGTAGCTAATAATACTAGAAAATCGATTAGAATATTAATAATAGTACTTATAGTGGGTAGATAAAGAGTTTTGGCAATGTTGGTGGGGGACCGGAGCTCCGGTTGTCGACGTACGAGTTAACTCCGCGAGGGGAAAATCGCACCCAAACCCGTTCCCACGTTATATGAGAAGAGCACCTGAGATCCAATATGGGTCTCAGGCAGCGTCTCAGTGCCGATTGAGTTATTTGCGGCTATGTGGCCTGCTGTTGGGCAACCAACTGGCGGACTATTGCGCTGTAGGTGGCGATTTCGGCGGGGTCTATCGGGCTGCTGGGCTATACTGCGCTGCTTAATTGCGCCAGGTCGCCCCTTGTCGCGGTGTCGATACCCCAGCTGTTTCTCTCTTTCGGGCGAGAGCGGCACCCAACATCTGGTATCTTACCTGCCAGCTTTGTTACCTAGGTTTTGGTTGGAGACGTCAACTCTGTTCAGCGCAAAACCCGGGGCTTAGCGACTGTTGGCGCTGGAATGGGCGGGCGAAAGCCTATATATTGAAGCGGTACCGCTGGTATTGCGCCCATTTTTGGCGACTGACACCCGAAGTCCTGCTCACCACCATGAGCGGGCACCATTTGGGGTCTGTGGATTGCTGGCTTTGCCAACCGATTCACCAGATCTTTGGGGGCGACCCTGCCGGCTATCCGCGCTTGCGCGTCGAGTCGGCGTGGGTTACCTCCTCTTGAGGCACGCATGTTGTGGGCTTGCTACTAGCGGCAACGCTGGTCGAGATCCATCGCGGACCGTGCCTTGGGGAACTCAGTGGGGGCAATTAGAATAGTCGTCCGCCGCGACACACGCTTTACTGCGTGTTCAAAGCGGGCGATTGGGATTGCTTTTTGGCGATCCCCTTCCTTTGGTACAAATCTGGCTGCCTTTTGGCGGCCTGCCTGCGACGCTCTCGGGCGTTGCGGGCACACGATTGTTACCTGGTTGATTCTGCCAGTAGTCATATGCTTGTCTCAAAGATTAAGCCATGCATGTCTAAGTATAAGCAATTATACCGTGAAACTGCGAATGGCTCATTAAATCAGTTATCGTTTATTTGATAATACCTTACTACTTGGATAACCGTGGTAATTCTAGAGCTAATACATGCTGAAAATCCCGACTTCGGAAGGGATGTGTTTATTAGATAAAAAACCAATGCCCTTCGGGGCTCTTTGGTGATTCATGATAACTTTACGGATCGCATAGCCTTGCGCTGGCGACGGTTCATTCAAATTTCTGCCCTATCAACTTTCGATGGTAAGGTATTGGCTTACCATGGTTTCAACGGGTAACGGGGAATTAGGGTTCGATTCCGGAGAGGGAGCCTGAGAAACGGCTACCACATCCAAGGAAGGCAGCAGGCGCGCAAATTACCCAATCCCGACACGGGGAGGTAGTGACAATAAATACTGATACAGGGCTCTTTTGGGTCTTGTAATTGGAATGAGTACAATTTAAACCTCTTAACGAGGAACAATTGGAGGGCAAGTCTGGTGCCAGCAGCCGCGGTAATTCCAGCTCCAATAGCGTATATTAAAGTTGTTGCAGTTAAAAAGCTCGTAGTTGAAACTTGGGCCTGGCTGGCGGGTCCGCCTCACCGCGTGCACTCGTCCGGCCGGGCCTTCCTTCTGAAGAACCTCATGCCCTTCACTGGGCGTGTTGGGGAATCAGGACTTTTACTTTGAAAAAATTAGAGTGTTCAAAGCAGGCCTTTGCTCGAATACGTTAGCATGGAATAATAAAATAGGGCGTGCGTTTCTATTTTGTTGGTTTCTAGAGACGCCGCAATGATTAACAGGAACAGTCGGGGGCATCAGTATTCAGTTGTCAGAGGTGAAATTCTTGGATTTACTGAAGACTAACTACTGCGAAAGCATTTGCCAAGGATGTTTTCATTAATCAGTGAACGAAAGTTAGGGGATCGAAGACGATCAGATACCGTCGTAGTCTTAACCGTAAACTATGCCGACTAGGGATCGGGCGATGTTCTTTTTCTGACTCGCTCGGCACCTTACGAGAAATCAAAGTTTTTGGGTTCTGGGGGGATTATGGTCGCAAGGCTGAAACTTAAAGAAATTGACGGAAGGTCACCACCAGGCGTGGAGCCTGCGGCTTAATTTGACTCAACACGGGGAAACTCACCAGGTCCAGATGAAATAAGGATTGACAGATTGAGAGCTCTTTCTTGATTTTTCAGGTGGTGGTGCATGGCCGTTCTTAGTTCGTGGGGTGACTTGTCT